>CM038672.1:513083889-513124145 GCA_021605145.1 Aegilops bicornis | reverse complement strand
ACGGATCCTGTTAAGTCAGTACGAATGTGATACGAAAAATCCTCTTCCAATGGTGCGCCATTAGTATACCAGATACTAATGGCGCACCAGTGGTGCGCCATTAGTAAAAAATACTAGTGGCGTGATACTAATGGCGCACATGTAGTGCGCCATTAGTAGGCAAAACCGGTGCGCCATTAGTAGGCCTTTTCCTCGTAGTGGGGAAACAACCGCCCATCTCCTCCAATACGGCCTCTCTGCACCCACTGTGACTCTGAAGGTCGAGGCCGCACCTCTGCTCCAACCATCGACGGTCGGATTTCAGCCATGGCACTCTTCCCCGTGTCCTCCGCATCCACCACCTACCACGCCCAATACATGCGGGACATGTGGCGAAGTGCACGCGGAACATGGCAAGTGGAGTGGCAGTTTCCGTCCCGTGATCTTGGGGTGAGGAGAATCCATGGGTCACGATCCGAGTTCTTCCATGATGCCGCGCATAACGCGCGGGGAAATCGAAAACCGCCCCAAAATCAAGACTAATGAAGCAGCAATGGAAACCTTAAGGGGCCAACCCCTTCAGCGATCCTGCCTGTGCACTTATTAGGCCCTACCCCGACAACGCTCAGCAACGCGTTCGGGGCAGGCCCTGGGGCTTCTATCGGTGCAACAAACCCTGGGTCTATTGCCCAATTGTGCACAGGCACAAGACCAAGATTGAAGCACCAGCTTAAGTCAGAGATTGAAGAACCAAGAGATTTGAAGAACCAAAATGCAACCCAGAGGGACCAAGATCGAGCCAGAGGAGCAAGATATCGACAAGAGAAAGGCCTCCCTTGCCGGGCAGGCGAGCCCGACAGGGGGCAAGGCCACCACCAAAGCAAGCAACCGAGGTTCCCCAGCAGATCCTGCCGGGGCTCGCGGGGGTTGAACCACCCCGCCAACCACTCAAGTACGACCCGCGTCGTCGATCAGTGAGGTGTCAGGCCGCAAGGTGATTAAGTGGCAGCCATTCGCCACATGGCAGCAATTTCCTACAGGAGAAACCCGCAGATAACATCCGTCCCACCTCGTGTCAAGAGAACAGGCGTAGAGCTGGCAAGATAGCCCGGCAAGCCTTGTCGAGCAACCAGTGATGTGACACTAAGCGGTGCATTTAATGCATCCTGTCAGTCCGCGGAGTTAGGTATGATGGCACTATTCGCTATCATATCAGTGGATAATGACCACTTTGCCACTATGGTGACCCCTTAATCTATAAAAGGAGGCCCATGGCACCCGTAGGAAGGGTTGGAAAATTGATGAACCCAAGCCACCATACGCGCGTAGTCGCTACGGCCCCAAGGCAAACCCTGCCGGGTAAGTGCGCTACGCATCACCACACTCATTCCACCATCAATCCATCAAAGCAGGAGTAGGGTCTTACGCCTCGCGGCGGCCCGAACCTGGGTAAATTTCTTGTGTGCTCTCTGTCATGGTGCCGTACGCTGATCTGATGTTTGTGAAATGTGGCGTCCCCCCATTGAACTAGCAAGGGGCCACCCGGTCCCATAGGTGGCCGCGGATATCCCGCGACACCAGGTGCCCCCCTCCGGTGGTTCTTGGCTCCAGTAATTCTCTTTTATTATATAAAAAAATCCTTGCAATGTTTCATTCCAATCCGAGAACTTTTATTTCTGCACAAAAAACAATACCTTGGTAGTTCTGCTGAAAACAATACCGTAGGGTGGTACTGGGTGTTCGAGAACGTAGTATTTCAAAAAAATTCCTACGATCACGCAAGATTTATCTAGGAGATGCATAGCAACAAGAGTGTGAGAGTGTGTCCACGTACCATCATAGACCGAAAGCGGAAGCGTTAGCTTAACGCGGTTGATGTAGTAGAACGTCTTCTCGATTCAACCGATCAAGCACCGAATGTAAGGCACCTCCGAGTTCTGCACACGTTCAGCTCGATGACGTCCCTCGAACTCTTGATCCAGCAAAGTGTCGAGGGAGAGTTTCGTCAGCACAACGGCGTGGTGACGGTGATGTGAAGTGATCCACGTAGGGCTTCGCCTACGCACTATGACAATATGAAATGAGCGGAGGAGTAAGCGGTGGAGGGTCACCGCTGCACGGCTAAGAAAATTGATGTGTCTTAGAGGTGCCTCCCCGCCCCCGTATATAAAGGAGGGAGAGGGGAGGAGGCCGGCCTAGGGGCGCGCCAAGTGGGAGGAGTCCCACTTGGACTCCTTGTCCAATTCGGCCCCCCTTCCCTTTTACCGGAAGGGGAAAGGGGGAAGGAGAGGGAGGACGAGAAGGAAAGGGGGGCCGTGCCACGTCCCTACTCCAATTCGGACTCCTTCCCTTGGGGGGAGGGGCACCCTTGTGGACTGCCTTGCCTCCCTCCTATGGCCCATAGGGCCCATATCTTCCCCCGAGGGGTTCGGTAACCCCCCCCCCCCCGGCAATCCGATATGTATCCGATACATTCTGAAACACTTCCGGTGTCCGAATACTATCGTCCAATATATCTATCATTACCTCTCGGCCATTTTGAGACTCCTCGTCATGTCCGTCGATCTCATCCGGGACTCATAAAATTCTTCAGTCACCAAAACACATAACTCATAATACAAATCGTCATCAAACGTTAAGCGTGCGGACCATACGGGTTTGAGAACTATGTAGACATGACCGAGACACCTCTCCGGTCAATAACCAACGGCGGAACCTGGATGCTCATATTGGTTCCCACAATTCTACGAACAACTTTATCGGTCAAACTGTAATGACAACATACGTCATTCCCTTTGTCATCGGTATGTTACTTGCCCGAGATTCGATTGTCGGTATCTTCATACCTAGTTCAATCTTGTTACCGGCAAGTCTCTTTACTCGTTCCGTAATACATCATCCCTGTCGGGGCAGGCTGATCTGGCCCACGAACACCTATGGGGCCGGCGGACCGAGCCCCTTTCGGTTCGGCGGGGAGCGGAGGTCGCACGAAGAGCAGATCGAGGCGAAGCACGCGAGAGTTTTACCCAGCTTCGGAGCTCTCCGGAGATAATACTCCTACTGCTGCATGTCTAGGTGTATTGCGTTCTTGCTCAGGAGCGCTCGAGTGCTACAGTACAGACGAGCTGCTAACGAGACTGAGCCTGGAGGGAACTGATCGACCAACCCTTTCTACGTTGCGCATGGGCCTCCTTTTATATGCTCAAAGGGGTTCCGACAGGTGGCAACGTAGACGGGGGTAAAAATGGAAAAATAGTGGTTGGTACACCTACTTGTATAGTGTACAGTGTAATATACCTAACCCTGACGGCAGGGGACAAAGGCATTAAATGCCCGTCTAGTCACCCTAACAGTGCAAACAGGGACCGTCGAGGCGCCACCGTTCGCCACGATGGCAAACTTGTCGTGGCTGCTTGCCACCTCACCGGCTGGCTGCCTGACCTCTCGCCACCTTGGCGCTGGGAAGGCCCTAGGGCGACACGTTGGTGGATGCTTGTTGGAGCGTAGGTACAGAAGAGGTCGTATGCATGACAAGCGCCTTGCCGGTTGTTATCTTGTCGCGCCCGGAAGCTTGTCGCTCACCGGGCCTTCCGGCAAGCTCCTCTTGCCGGGGCCTTGTCTTGTAAGTGCCTGGGGTGGCCTTCCCGGCAAGCTCCTCTTGCCGGGGCCTTGTCTCCTATGCGCCTTGGGTGGCCTTCCCGACAAGCTCCTCTTGCCGGGGCCTTGTCTCCCTGGCTTGAATACTTTGTTCTTGAATGGATCCAAAGGAACCACGGAGGACCTTGGCGGTCACCCGGTAAGCCTTGCCGCGGAGGGCTGCAACTGCCCATGCACAAGTTCGGGATACTAGGGTACCCCTACTCTAGTACACCGGCAGAGCCCCGGGCCTGGGCCACACCTGCGGTGCCGAGCGGCTGTTGGGCGGGCCCAAAAGCAGGCACGGGCACCACGCGGCCGGTCACACCATAACACCCGGACCCACCACGCCCCCACAGGCGACCGCGCGCCGAGCGTGGCGTCGTGTGAGAGATCGGGGGCGAGGTCGTGGGGGTTTCTTTATTCGGGAAATCGGAACGTCCGCCCCCTCCCCCTTTATAAGCAGGGGAAGCAGGGGCACGTCGCCTACCTTGCCAGTTGCTGTCCCATCGAAAAACCACCGCTGCTCCCCCTTCTTCTCAAGGCTGAAAAGAGAGCAGCGCTCACTTCATCGCCACTCAGCACCCTCAACGCCGTTGATCTCCTCCACCGCCTCCGCCATGGGCCCGAAAGCCGATAAGGGGAAGACCGTGAAGTCGGCCGAGGCGCTGCGGCTTGCGGCGCTGCGGAAGGAGTGGGCCATCTTCCCCCTCAGCTTTCATGCGAGTGGCTGAGGGAGAACTACTACCTCTTACGTCGTGACGGAGCGCGCATCCGCGACGAAAGTACTCCCCGCTGCGAGCTGGCCCCGACGGGTATCCTTCTTCAAGGCGCTCTTCTTCTCCTGCGGGCTCGGCCCGCCCTTCTCTGAGTTCTTTTGTGACATTATGAACACCTACGGGTTCCGCCTCCTTGATTTCACCCCCAACTCCGTTCGACCATGGCAGTTTCGCACATCTCTGCGAAAATTTTGTCGAGTCCACCCAAATGTAGCTCTTTTCCGTCACTTCTTTTTACCCCGAGCCGAGAGAGGAGAGCCCCTTCTTGGGAGGAATTGCTTGGGTCTCCTGTGGTCGGCAAGAAGGAGGCCTATCTGGAGGGAGAGCTCCATAGCAAATGGGAGGAGTGGAGGGCAGATTGGTGCTGGATTGTTGAGGAGAACCCGCAGCCTTTTACCGCCCAGCGCCAAACCCCAGTTGTACGCGGCAATGATTGGAGCAATCTGGCCCTGGAGGACGCTAGGTTGATGATCGCAGTTACCCGAATCCTCCGCCTCAGACTTGCCGGACTCACTGTAGGCACTGTTGGCGCGGATTTTCTTCGCCGCCGCATCGCCCCCTTGCAGGAGAGAAGGAGACATGCCTGGGAATTTCAGAACGCAGCAGACATCATGAGGCTGTGCCTAGGCCTCAACTTCAACTTCACTGTCTTGGAGCTTGACGCAATGCTCTTAGAGCTGTTCAAGCCTGATCCTGATCATCCGGAGATGTTTAGGTTGCCGAGGGGCGTCGTTCATTTGTGCAACAACTCGTCGCTCGACCGCATCCGTGCAATGATGCCGTTGTGTGACTCCCATGGAATTGTCCCCACTTGGCAAGAGCCGGCAGATGACGTCGTGCGGCAGTTCTTCGACAATCTAGTGGAGATGCCGGTCCGCCCCAATGAGCAGAGGGGCCTCACCCGCGACACCAAGCGGCGAGAGATGCAGCGACGCCACCGAGCTAGAAGAAGCGGCGGCGGCTGCCGCTGGGTGAGTTTGGCTTCACTGTGGAGGAGGCAGAGGCAGCCGAGGCGGCAAGCCTTGTCGGCGAAAGGAGTTTGTCGGCGAGGAGGAGCTTGCAGAGCTGGCCGAGTCGAGGCCGAACCGCCGAGGGTGCATCCTCCCGCCTCCAAGCAGCTTGTCATGGCGGAGCCACTGGCTCCACCAAGAAGGCGTCTTTCGCAAGGCCGGAGACGCCTTGGCGGCAGAAGCGACGAGCGGGCCAACAGCAGCGCCATGACGCAGCAGCTCCACCGCTGCAAGCAACTTGTTGCCTGGGAGCTCCTCACGCCGCTGCGGCTCGAGCGGGCCCTCGCAGGCCACCGGTCCCGCCTCCGTCAAGCGTCAAGGGAGCCCTCCTCCGCCTCGTCGTCTGGGAGGCGGGCCAGAATTGACCTCTCCGCGCTCAGCTCAAGCGAGGAAGAGGAAGAGTAAGATTCCTTGCCGTACTTGTAATTCTTCGATTTGTTGCCTTGTCTTGTGTCTGATCTGCTTTACTCTGAATCCATTCCTTTTCAGGACGCTGGCCCAGAGGATGTCGAAGAGAGCCAGGACCCCGGTGATTATCATCGAGGACGAACCCACTGCGACGGCAGGAGGCGCGTCCGAGACAACCTTGCCGGATGAGGCAACTCTCCTTCAAAGCAGCCGCCAGCGCAGCCCCCAGCATAAGTATATGGTCTACTTCTTGCTGTTCGGCGTGCATGGGTGCTTTTTCCTTTGCTGATATCTGGTGTTGACTTGTGTAGGAGCAGAGCAGCCTCATACCTTCGACCACGCCGCCAAGGGTGGATTCCCGGCAAGGGCGTTCTCCGGCAAGGGAGCCTTCTCCGCAAGGGCAGCTCTTGACAAGGGGCGGCACCGGCGATCCCTTGGCGGCGGAGACCATGACCGCAGCCCCGGCGCCGGTAACCTTCTTGCTGAGTACTTCCCTTTGTGTTTTCTTCTTCTGATTTTGTATTTGAATATTTGCTTGACTTTCTTCATCCGTCCGCCACAGAGCCAATGGAGACCGAGGTCGCGGCGAGGAAGGACGTCTTGTGGCAACTTTCTTGTGAAGCCGCCGCCGTGGAAGAAGAAGCTGGCGCTGTGAGCCTGTCGGCGAAGAGGCCACCGAAGCCGCCGCGCAGAAGCCGGCGAGGGGTCTGCAGCGATCGCCTCGACGACCACGAGGCCGCAGGAGGCGCCAGCGCTACACCGACCGCCGATTCCCCCGCCGCTGCTGCTGCGTCAGGCTCCGAAGAGCCCCAGCCCGGCGCCTACTTGAAGGCCGGCGACGGCGTCTTCATCAAGCTCCCATGGGAGTCGAGCTCCAGGGCGCCGGCCGAAGGAGAAACCTTCGATGAAGAGCTACTCGCCTCCTCTGGGTTGACGCTAGTCGACGCGCCAAGCAGCAGCAGCGGCGAGCCTGAGGAGGAGCAGCTACTGCGGAAGCTGCTGTCGCTCTACCGCGCCCGACAAGCCAAACTGGCATCCCGGGAGGCTCTTGTCGCGAAGGTGGGAGCAGACATCGAGAAGCGCGCGGAGGAGCTCCGGGGCCGCAACCAGGAAGCTCTTTGGTCCTTGGGGGAGGAGCGGGAGCAACTCGCCGAGGAGCGCAAGGCCTTCATCCTCGAGAAGGCTGCAGCTGAGGAGGAACACGCTTGCCGCCGAGAAGCCGCTCTGAGGGAGGGCGAGCTAAGCGCGGAAGGTTAACCTTGACAGCCACGAGGAGGATCTCGCCATGCGCGAGGAAACATTTGGCGGGGCTCTCAAGGAAGCAAAGGATGCTGCCGCAGCTGCCGAGGCCGCCAAGAAGGAGCTGGAGACGAAGGTGGCGCAGTTGGAGGCCAGCCTCAAGAAGAGCGGCGAGGAGCTTGCTGCACTCAAGCAGCCGAGAAGGACGCCCACACTCTTGGCGAGATGCAGGGGCCGTCTCGCCGAGAGGAGCAAGGAGCTCAAGCGCCGCCAAGGACTCCAATGCAGATCTTGAGTTGAAGCTAACTACTTTGACTCGAGACCTTTGGGCCAGCGCCAAGGAGGCGGGAGGTGGCCACGAAGGAGAAGATCAAGGCCGACGAGGGAGGCTTTGGCCGAGTCTTGTTGCCGCCAGAGTGCCTTGAGGGAGAACGTGGAGCCTTGGACCCGAGGGTCTCGTGGATCTTGCCGCAGCCATCCACGAGGAGCTGATGGAGCTAGGGATGGTGGATCTTGGATACTCCTCAAGCGAGCATCTCCAACCCAGCGCCAAGCTCAGCTTGTTCTTCAAGGCGTGGTAGACGGGCCTCCAGCGACTCGGGAAGAAGTCCCAAAGCAGCTGGCCGAGGAGTCGCGCCAGATCTGTGGAGCTCCCGGAAGGTCTTGATGAAGGTGGCCTTCCGCAACCCGGGCCTCAACTTCACCAACGTCCTCAAGTCCCTGCCGCGGATCTTGATGTGGAGGCGCTCAAGACCCTTGTCGCACCCATTGTGACAGGGGTGGCGGAATCAAGAGGGTTGAGGGCGATCGCGTAGATTAGGCCGCCCGTTTTCTCTTGCTCTTGCCGCTGCTAGTCATGTCATAGGAACAATCCATTAGAGCTGCGGCAAGCTATCTTGTAATATAACTTTATTTTGAGTATCAATTGCTATGTTATTTCCTTTACTTGATTCCTTCCTTTGTATGTTTTTGCCTTACGCTTTTAGGGAACTTGTCGGTAGCGGGCACTGAGCCATGAGCGCTGAGTCTTGAACGTCGGCAATTGCTGGTGGAGCCGCTTCCGACAAGCAACCTTGTCGCAACTAGTCGCAGCTCACTTAAGTTGTTGAGCGGACTCGAAACAAAGTAATGAGGCGCAACTAGCTACGAGTTGGTTCCTCTGCGCACATGTTTTTCCATACAAAGTTCGGTCATTCAAGGAAGATAACTTAAAATTTTAAAACTGATTGCTCAAACTTTGGCAACTTAGCTTTTTTGTCGTTTGCTTCAAGGTAAGGCTAGACTTCCTTGAGCGACGCTTGGTCCACACCATTATCTTCTCCTTTCCCCCCGGCAAACTTGTGTGCGAGGGAACCTTCTTTTCTTTGAGAAAGAGAAAGAAGAGAAAATAAAGATATGGAGCCTCGTGGCTCGTTATCACTTACCGAGGGTAGAGTGCTGCACAAAGTGTCGGATAACATATGCAAAATAGAAGTAAAAAGCATGAAATCGACAAAGTGTGCGAAACACGCTAAACTTCTTGATGCACGGGTCTCTTGGCTTTGTACAAAGGATTACATGCATCGGTAGCAAGACTTGTACAAAAGGTGGTTGTCGGAACAGGTTCCGGCAACCGCGCTTCTGAGTAAAACTTACGAAGATGCTCAATATTCCGAAGTTGCTCACCGGAATGCCATCTTCGGTCTCAAAGGCGGACAACGCCAGGCCTAGTGACTTCGTTTCAGCCGATAAGGGCCTTGCCACTTCAAGCGTCAACTTGTTGGAATTCTTGGCGGACTACACGCCCGAAGAACAAGGTCGCCTTCCTCGAGACTTCGCATTGACTTTGCGGCTATGGTAGCGGCGCAAAGCTTCGGGTACCGAGCAGCTCGTCTGGCTGACACGAAGATGATCTTCCTCAAGGAGCGGTAGCGTCATCTTGTCGCAGCTGCTCTTGCTCAAGCTCATCATAAGCGAGCACTCGAGGCGATCCGTATACGAGTTCCGTGGGGAGAACTGCCTCTGCTCCATAGACTAGAGCGAAAGGTGTCTAGCCAGTGGCTCGATTTGGCGTCGTCCTGATCGACCAAAGAACCACCGGCAGCTCCTCAATCCAGTTTCTTCCGCACTTGTGCAGCACAGTCGAAAGTTACGGTCTTGAGCCCGGCAACACTTCAGCATTTGCCCTCTCGCTTGACCGTTGCTTCTCGGATGAGCAGCGAAGCGAAAGCAGAACCTTGGCGCCAAGATCTTGGGCGTCTTGCATGAAGGTGCGGCTTGTGACTTGTGTCTTTGTTAGTCGGTGATGATCTGTTAGGGATTCGAAGCGACAAACGATCG
Source organism: Aegilops bicornis (assembly GCA_021605145.1). NCBI lineage: Eukaryota > Viridiplantae > Streptophyta > Magnoliopsida > Poales > Poaceae > Aegilops > Aegilops bicornis. The sequence continues at coordinate 513,114,775 of CM038672.1, read as the reverse complement.
ACTGAAAGAACTTGACTTGCTTGTGTCTGTCACCCTCCTCCTTCGCTTCCACTTCCGGCCACTTTGTGAACTTGTCGATTACAACGCATGCAAGTACTCAAAGCCCCGACAACTTCGAGGGAAAGGGCCGAGGATGTCGAGCCCCAGACCGAAAATGGCCAGGATAAAGGGATCGTCTGGAGAGCTTGAGCTGGCTGGTGTATCTGTTTGGAATGGGCCAGCACGCTTCACACTTGGTTGCTTGTGCGATTGCATCTGGAGGGCTGTCGGCCAAAAGAAACCTTCTTAGGAGCAGCTTTGCCGGCAAGTGCTTTCTGCACCAATGTGGTGACCACATATTCCTCATGTATCTCTCGCCAACAGCTTTTGTCCGTCCTCCCGTGAATACACTTCAATTTCACACCGTTGAGTCTTCTTACATGCACAGTGTCTTTGTCGACAAACTGGTACATACTTGACTGCCGGGCTACTCTTTCCGCTTCTTCTTGCTCTTGGGAAGTTCTCCTGTCTGAAGGAAATGGACAATCTGTTGTGCCCATCTTTGGAGCTTGTGGCTCGACAACAAGGACTAAAGGCACATCTCTGCTGCGGGAACATCAGCTTCCACGGCGAGAACACAACGGCTCGGCGGGCTTGACGTTCCCCATCAAGCTTGCCGAGCAAAACTTGTCGGGGCGTCGCTTCAACGAAACAAAACACAGGGCTTGCCGCATCTGCTCCTCGGCCTTTGTTGGTGTCGATCACAGGGACCTTCTGGCGGCGGCGGGATGCTCGCGGGAAAATAGTCACCAGAGATCAACTTCCTCTTCTTGCTCTGTCCGATTGATGGTGTTCTGACGGTTGAGTCATCTTGAGCACAAAAATCCTGGTTCCACAGGTAACTTGAGTCTGGCGCACTTTGACAGAGCCATCGGCAATGTCGTTACGAGCTCTCGGAATATATTCCATCTGCGAGGCCGTCAAAGTGCTCTTCTAGCTTCCTCACTTCATCAACATAAGCTTCCATCAATGGACTACGATAATTCTTGTTCACTTGGCGGATAACAAGTTGCGAGTCACCCACGACAATGAGCTTCTTGATCCCAAGGTCTCTGCGATCTGAGACCGGCAAGCAAACCTTCATACTCTTTGCTGTATTGTTTGTTGCTTGCTCCTTGGGAAGATGCATCTGGACTACGTACTTGAGGTGCTCTCCGGTGGGTGCGACAAGCAGCACGCTGGCACCGGCGCCTTGCAGCGAGAAGGCACCATCAAAGTACATCAGCCACTCTTTGCTTGTTTCCTTGACGGGAATGCTCGTCTCTAGAATTTCTTCATCTGGCGTTGGTCTCCATTCTGCTATGAACTCCGCCAATGCTCTGCTTTGGATAGTTGAAGTGCTCTCAAACTTGAGGCCAAAGCTTGGCATGATTCGATGCCCACTCGACAATCCTGCATGTTGCTTACGGATTTTGCAATATCCTCTTTAAGCGGAAGCGGTGACAAGCTGTGATCTCATGTGCTGAAAGTAATGGCGCGCTTTCTCGAGGAGCCATGAGGAGGCGAAAAGCAGTTTACGCACACGAGTACCTTGACCTAGCCCCTTGCGGAAGGGGCGACAAAGTAAGCTGGGCGCTGCACCATCCTTTTACGCATCTTGTCCTGCGTCTGCAGCAGATTCGTCCTTGTCGGGGCGAGCTTGCCGTGAAGCCCCTGCTTGTCATTTGGATGTATACGCCATGGTTGCTAGCTCATCATCCGCCTCCTCTCCGCTACTAACGCAGCACTAACCACTTGATTGGTTGCTGCTATATATAGCAGCAACTTCTCTTGTGGCTTAGGTGCGACAAGTGTTGGAGTGGAGGACAGGTATCTCTTCAAGTCCTGCAGCGCTGCCTCCGCTTCCGGAGTCCATTGCATCGGACCTGCCTTTTTCAATATTTTGAAAAATGGCAGGAAGCGCTTCAGCAGAACATAGAGATAAACCTGCTGAGAGCAGCTACATAACCGGCAAGCCGTACATCCTTGGCGTGCTTTGGTGCTTCAATCTGCTCGATGGCCTTGATCTTGTCGGGTTTGGCTTCAAATCCCCGCCGAGACCACGAAGAACCGAGAAGCTTGCGGAAGGGACTCCAAACCACGCACTTCTCGGGGTTGAGCTTGAGGTTGATCTTGCGCAGATTTGTTAAGGTTTCGTCTAAATCTTGAACTAGGGTCGCCTTGTCCTTGCTTTTGACCACTATGTCATCCATGTAGGCTTCCACATTTCTGTGTATTTGCGGCTCAAAAGCATCATGAACTACTCTTGCAAACGTTGAACCAGCATTCTTTAACCCGAAGAACATCCGTACAAAACAGTATGTGCCACATGGGGTGATGAATGCGGTCTTCTCCTCATCCTCTTCGCCATGAAGATCTGATGATATCCTGAATATGCATCCAGAAATGAAAGCAAATCACACCCGGCCGTGGAGTCAACAATCACAGTCGATCGGCGGCAAGGGAAATGGATCTTTGGGACAAGCTTTATTGACATCTATAAAGTCGATACAAAGCCTCCATTTCCCGTTAGCCTGCGATACAACTACGAGGATTGGCCAACCACGTGGGATGGAGCATTCCTCGACAAGGCTGCTGCTTCCGGTTTCTTGATTTCTTCTGCGATGAATTCTTGGCGCTCCACTTGCTTGCTTCGACTTTACCTTGGCCAGCGGGCGGCGCATGAGGACACACGGCAAGATGGTGCTCAATTACTTTCACAGGAACACCGGGGATGTCGGGGCGGTTGCCATGCAAACCGTCGGCGATCGCCCGCAGGAAAGCAACAGCGCGCCTTCCTATTTAGGGTCGAGAGAGGCAGCGATGGTGAAAGTACCACCGATTGCCGTCCTCCTCAGCCGGACACCTTCTTGGTCTCTGGTGGAGCTGTCGCCGTTTTCTTATACTTGCGGTGGAGCTCGATGGTGCGCCCTCGGCGGTAGCGCCAGCACTCCGAAGAGGTGCGCTTGCGGAGTGGGCATCGAGCTCTTCTTGCGGACTTGGTCTTCTTCTCCCCGGAGCTTGGCTGACAAGTGGTTTTACTGTCTGTCATGGCTCTTTGCTTCCGGTAGATCTTGTCGGCGCAGATAAGAGCATCCTTCTTGTCGCCAGAGGACAGAGATGACACTTATCGGGCCTGGCATCTTGACATGTTGTAGGCATAGTGAGAGGCCGCCATGAATTTGGCGAGTCTTTGGGCGGCCTAGTATCCCATTGTAAGCAATGGAAAATCAACAACGTCAAAAGTGACCCTCTCAGTCCACGAAGTTCAACTTCGCTGCCAAATGTCACCGGCAGCGTGATCTTTCCCTTGACTTTCTCCTTCCGGATTGATTCCTTGAAAAGTGCGGTCTCTTGAGCTCGCCATCAGGGATCTGGAGTTTCTGGAGTACCATGGAGGAGATTAGATTCAAGCCGGCCCCGCCGTCAACTAACATCTTGGTGACCTTGAGGTTGCGGATAGTTGGTGAAACCAACATCGGCAAGCACCAGCTATGATTACCACGATCGGGGTGGTCCTCAATATCAAAAGATGATAAGCGTCTTTGGACCATTTCAGAGGCTGTGTGTGACTCGATGGATGGATTCTGCTGCATTGACTTCCGCATCCACTTTGCTTGAGTTGGCGGTGTGAAGTATCTTGAGAAGCTTACCGCCGTCAACGCCAGGACCTCTATGGCTTCTGGAACTCCTGCTCATCGGCCTCGTCATCATCCATATCCTCGTCGTCGTCGTCGTCGGCGTCCTTATCGCTGACAGCGGGGAGGCCTGTCTCCTTGCCGCTGCTTGGCCTTGCCATGGCGCCCTCCCGGCGGGGCGTTTCTTGCTAGCTCCTCCGGCACCTTCTGGGCCTTCTCCTTGTAAACCCGTTCGTATTCAGCCTATACGCTGCTTTCGACAAGCTGCTCGACCTTCTTGCAGCTCACGAGGTCAGCCCGCGCCAGTGCGGTGGATCTTGCTTGATCTTGCCGGAGCCGTCCTGCTTGTCGGCGGCTGCCACAGACTGGCAGTTGGTGCCAGCGGCAACCTCCTTGCCGGAGCTACCAGCCTTGGCGTTCTTGGAGCCACCTCCGTTGCCGGACTGCTCAACAACTAGCACATCTCTGCCTTTCTTTTTCCTGTTGCCCCGCCGCCGGCTCTTCTTTGCCGGGGCGGTCTCCTCACCGCCGAGATCCCTCTTGCCCGGTATTTTCTCCGGGAGTCTTCTCCCTTCCTCAAGACGTGCACACTTGTCGGCGAGGCGTATAGCTCGCAGCGTCTCTGATTTTGCACATCGCCATCTCCTCACGCATCCTGCGGTTTACGCGTTACGATGGAACGCTGATCACTGTGTGAGGTGGGCGTCACAGGATGTTGTCTTGTCTGTGGCTGAATCTTTGAATATACTTGCGCGGGGCTCTCCTTCCTTCATACAGGCGGCGAGATGAAGGTCACTTTCTTGGCCATGGGGTTTGTGGCCGCCTGTAAAGGCGCCGACAAACTGATGGCATAGATCTGCCCGAGAAGATATGGAGTTATCCGGCAAGTGCATGAGCCAGGATCTGACATTGGGCTTGAGCACCAGCGGGAAGTAGTTGGCAAGGATCTTGTCGTCGCCCCGACGGCAGCCGCTGCGATGGTGTAGATCTTTGAGGAACTCCAGCGGATGCGTCTTGCCGTCGTACTTCTCCGGTACGTCTGGCTTGAAGTTTTTCTTGCTGGGCCACTGGACTTGCCGCGGCTCCACGAGTGAGCGCAGGGCAACCTACCGTGTCTGACAAGTCGCTGGTTCCTACGGCGGCGTGCATGTCGACAGAGGGCCCGGTAGCGCTGTCGGTCAGCGTCGCGCTTCTCTTGATTGCTCGATGCGAGTTCGGCGTCCTCTTGCTGTCGTTCGTGAAGAACTTGGCGCTGATCGCGATGAACTTCGTGGATCTGATGGCGCGGTGGAGTCGCTTGTCGAGGTGGATCCGGCGAGTCGGCGATCTTGGCCTTGAGGCGGAGAAGTGCATGGTGGTTGCACCCCGGTCTCGTCGCCACCGGCTTCGTGTTTAGCAGTCTTGCGCGGCAGCGATGCACTTTCGGTTGCAGCGGGCGTCGCCGTTAGCGAAGCTGATGAGACTCTGAATGGTGGCCCTCCATTCGCCGACCTTGTCGGCCATTGGAGAGGTAATCCGGGGAAGCGATTGCGCTCGCCAAAGCCTGCTGGAGTGGCAGGTGGCGATGGCGAAGCGGCGCGAGGCGGGGATATGCTCGGACTTCTAACTATGTTAGAAGAGCAGTATCCCGTCCGGCGACCGATGCCTCGCTTCGCGCCCGGCATGTTGGCGTGCATGCTGGTCTTGGCGTCCGAAGACCCTCGGCTCGATCTCGGTCCAGCGGCGTATGGCATTGTGAATGCCATGGCGCTTGTCGATCCGCGCCTCTGAGGCGAGGCGCGGTGCATGTCTGACGCCCGAGGTCTGCGCAGCCTTGTCGCCAGACTTGGCAGCATCATGAGCTCCCGTCGCCGTCCATTCTTCCGGCGGCGTCTACCCCACCACCTGTTTGCTCCGGTGGCGGTGGGTTCGACACGCAGGGCCGGGGCTTACGCCGAAGCCTTCTTCTTGGTGGCATGTTGATGAAGATGATGAAGATCTAGCTTCGCGTGGGCGCGGATCAGGTTCACACAACCTCGGCGCCCCTACTGGCGCACCAAAGATGTCGGGGCAGGCTGATCTGGCCCCACGAACACCTATGGGGCGGCGGACGAGCCTTTGGTTCGGCGGGGAGCAGAGGTCGAAGAAGAGCAGATTGAGGCGAAGCCGCGAGAGTTTACCCGGCTTGAGCTCTCGAAGAGATAATACTCCTCTTGCTGCATGTCTAGGTGTATTGCGTTCTTGCTCGAGGCGCTCGAGTGCTACAATCTTGACGAGCTGCTACTTGAGGTGAGCACAGAGCGAACTGATCGACCAACCCTTTCTCGTTGCGCATGGGCCTCCTTTTATATGCTCAAAGGGGCTCCGGCGGTGGCTTAGCGTGAAGCGAAGTACAAATGGAAAAATAGTGGTTGGTACACCTACTTATACGATTATGCAGTGTAATATACCTAACCACGGCGGCGGGGACAAAGGCATTAAATGCCCGTCTAGTCACCCTAACGGTGCAAACAGGGACCCGTCGAGGCGCCACCGTTCGCCACGATGGCAAACTTGTCGGCCTTTGCTTGCCATCTCGCACCATCGGCTGCACTGCCTCTCGCCACACGCGCTGGGAAGGCCCAAAGGCGACACGTTGGTGGATCTTATGTTGGAGCGTGGAGTCTGAAGAGGTGATGCGCGGCAAGCGCCTTGCCGCTGTTGTTATCTTGTCGGCGCCGGAAGCTTGTCGCTCACTGGGCCTTCGGCAAGCTCCTCTTGCGGGCCTTGTCTTGTAAGTGCACAGGGGTGGCCTTCCGGCAAGCTCCTCTTCTTTGGGGCCTTGTCTCCTATGCGCCTTGGGTGGCCTTCGGCAAGCTCCTCTTGTCGGGGCCTTGTCTCCTGGCTTGAATACTTTGTTCTTGAATGGCTCCAAAGGAACCACGGAGGACCTTGGCGGTCACCGGTAAGCCTTGCCGCGGAGGGCTGCAACTGCCCGTGCACAAGTTCGGGATACTAGGGTACCCCTACTCTAGTACACCGACAATCCCATAACTAACTCATTAGTCACATTGCTTGCAAGGCTTATCATGATGTGCATTACTGAGAGGGCCCAGAGATACCTCTCCGATTCTCGGAGTGACAAATCCTAATCTCGATCTATGCCAACCCAACAAACACCTTCGGAGATACCTGTTGAGCATCTTTATAATCACCCAGTTATATTGTGACGTTTGATAGCCACAAGGTGTTCCTCCGTTATTCGGGAGTTGCATAATCTCATAGTCAAAGGAATATGTATTAGTCATGAAGAAAGCAATAGCAATAAAACTTAATGATCATTATGCTAACGGATGGGTCTTGTCCATCACATCATTCTCCTAATGATGTGATCCCGTTCACTACTAGGGAAAACCTTATACCGCGAGAATCTTAGCAGCGGTAGCGGTTTAAAAACAACGCTCTTGCTAATTAGCGATAGCGAGCTTGAGAAAACCGCGCTACTAATAACATGATAGTAGTAGCGGCGGGATTTTACCCTCGCTACTACTAAGTTATTTCCACTGTGCCTCCGGGACCAGCCGTATTAGTAGCGTGGGTTTATAAACCCACGCTACTACTAAGTCAATAGTAGTAGCAGCGGGTTATAAACCCCACGCTACCACCGCATCTGCTCCCACCCACCAACCATCCCACGCCATGTCTAAAAAACACTTCGGCACCGATCCGGATCCCCAATCCCGTCTCGCTCCCACCTCCTCTCCTCAACGCCCGCCGCGGGCGTGGGCGGTGCATCCACTCGGCCACCACGACAGCGCCACAGGACCACGCCGCGCCGCCGACTTCGCGCCCGTGCCGGGATGTGCCGCCCGTCATGGCCAACTTCGCCCGGCCGACCTCCTCGCCGCGGCGCCCCTCCTCCTCGACCCCTCAAACGTCGTGCACCGCCGCACCTATGCCGACACGGGGGGCCGGGTCACGCCCTACCTCGTCTACCTCGACCACGCGCACGCTCCACGACAACCGCCTCGGCAAGCGCCACTTCGACGGCGGCTACGTCCACAACGGCCTCCTCCGCCGCCCGGGCTGGGTGCTTTCGGCGAGTGCGACCAGCTCCGGGACCTCCTCGACCGGTACCCCTCCTACACGCTCACCTTCACGGGCCACTCCCTCGGCGCCGGCGTCGCCGCCATGCTCACCATGGTCGTCGTGCTCAACCTCGATAAGCTCGGCAAGGTCGAGAGGGGCCGCACCAGGTGCTACGCCATGGCCCCGCCCATTGTATGTCGCTCAACCTCGCCCGTCGGATAAGCCGATGTCATCAACTCCGTGCGTGCTGCGGGTGACTCATGATGACCCAATTGATTTGGTTGCTTGCTTATGCGAATTTGGTGGTTACAAGTTCAGGTTGTAGAAGAATTTGGGTTACATGTAGTATGTCTGAATTTGGGTTACATGTAGCAGTCAGACTGAATTTTGGTGGATACCTGCTCTGTACGAGTAAGATAAACATTGCATTGCAGAATCTAGTATAATGCCTATTTGAATTTTCTTTGGGTGCTTCCTTGTTGCTATTGATTCGCAGAATTTAGTTAGATGCCTATCTGAATTTTGTTGGGTGCTTTCGCTTCTTTGCTAAATTCAGTTATTACGAAGTTAGTTACATGCCTGTATGAATTTTGGTGAGTGCTTGCTTCCTGCTAAAAGTTCAGTTGCATAATTTAGTTACATGTCTATCTGCATTTTGTTGGGTGCTATACTTAGGATAAGAATCTGGTTCAGTTAAAAACTGCCTTTGTCAAATCTGGACAGCCAGCTTCTAGGTGAAAAACGAGTTAGTTATTCTCAAATTTCGAGTTGCCTCTATATGAAATTTGTAAAAGCAAGTTCCAAGCTTTCCGTAGAGTATTTATTTGCGTCGTTTGGATGTATGGTTTGAGTGCAACCATCGTTTTAGTTTGTTGTCCCGAAAGTTAGTATCCTGGCGCATTGTTTTACGTATGCAGTTCACGGCCTTATAGAGGCTGTTTAAAAAAAGTTCAATCTGAATTTTGTAGAGGGTTTGTAGTAGATTGCAAGGCGATTTCAGTTTCAGTTTGCTCCACCGCTGTGAAAGGTGGAGGAGCCTAGATTGCAAAGGCGATTTCAGTTTCAATTTCGATCGAGCCTAGATTGCAAGCCCGATTTTAATACTAGCACTCAACATGCAGCTCCTCAATAATTGTAGTCAATTGGTTGGATAGTCTTCTTGTTTTCATCATTTTTTTCTAGTTATATACATAGTTGGCTGGGATTATAATGCTATCTTTGCTTCATGGCTTGTCCAAATTGATGTAGGAAGATAAACAGTTGTTGATCGCTTCCACGATTAGCACCAACTAAGTTTCCTTAGATGTTTGCACCTTAGAAAGTGGTATCTGCTTAATATTAAGATCATTTGTCAGTTCTGTATCTTTAATATTACAAGCGGCCCACTTACAGGATGCTTGATAGGGCTACCCTGTGCAGCCCACTTACTTCCTTGCTTGTTTGCCGCGGACCCAACCGAAGCCCAATGGGCCACACTCCCCTGAATGCCTCTTGTATTTCTCTCCAGTGTAGGTTTGCACACACTCCAATCCTAAATTCTTAATCTAAAAAAACTCCTAAATTCTGTCTTCCTAGGAAAAATAGTATTAATGCTCTCTGCTTTGAACTTTGAACTCGTATGACATTTAAAATTTGTGAGATTTTATAAGAGGAAATTTAGGAAGATTCCAGCCACTATGAAAGAAAAGAAACAAAGAAGATTGCGAACTTCAAGAAATATTTCCTGTATGATTCATAGGTCTTGCATTATTTTTTATCCTCAAGATTGTTTTTTATGAGTGTCCTTTGAATCATAGGATTCGCCACGCCACGTGTCTGATGTTAGCTTGTTGATGACATCCTAAGCGCCTAGTACCAAAATTCTTCATGGGTGACTTTTTTTCTTAGCGAATAGCACGCGTGGCTTCTTCTAGAAGCATAGACCATTGAAAGGAGAAGAGGACAATGACCTCACCTCATGTGTGTGTAATGCATGAGAGCCGTCGAGAAAGGGAAAAGATCTTGTTTCATTCTGGCGGTTGCTTTCAGTTTCGGAGTTAATCGTCGAGGCTAATAATTTGTTGTTTCTTACGAAGGACTTGTTGTCGATGTTAGGCCATCTATGTAGTGTATAGTCGACCAGTCATCTCCATCACCACGTGATTCATGAGATTCTCTTCTACTAGTCATCATTACTATGCGAGATAATATCTTGTGTTAGACATGGGCCACTGTTCGGTTTTACTCCCTACGTCCCATAATATAAGAGTGTTTTTAACACGCTCTAATATTAATGGGCGGAGGATAACTATTAGATCTCATACTCATAAATTAAATGCATATAGATTTATCATGGGTCTTTGTTAATTAACAATTTTAATATGTTTATCGGTATATTATAGCGAGAAGCAGGTAAAAAGAAGAAGGTTGTGTTTCAAAGAGTGGATTGAGTACTAATTAGCCATCAATTCCATGATTCTAGTGTAGTTGGGCACTTTGTCTGTTTAACTTCTTGTAGTATACTATGATAATTAACCATGATTTCCCTTGCTCTTCTTTCACAGTTCGGTTGAAATCATCATTCTTTTCCCACTTGCTAAGTAATGTTGCAACAAAGATATCGGCACCAACGAAATTATGTGTTAATGCTTTCCTTTTAAACTACTTCAAAAAAACAAAGAAATTGGATTTTTTTAGACGTATTATCCTTTGAACATCTATATGAAATGATCTAAGTTTAAGTATATTTAGTTTTGAATAAAACTAAAGGCAACTAATGTGAAAATTAGATATGTCCTATTACCTGGCAATATATAGTTCATCTAGGCTTGGTTGGCAATATATATTATCTAGAAATTAATTTCATTTGTTTGTAGCTATTAAATAGGCAATCTCTTGTTAATAGAAATCACTCACTTTTTTGTTTTCGTATATTTATTCCCGTAGCTACTGTACATCACAACATGCAAGGAAATATATGTCAGCTGGAATTTAATTTAATTTGTTCTTTGCTCTTTACAGAAATCTTGGATTCATAAATGGGAGAAGCACATAAGGGAGAAGAAGATGATTGCAAGCATGGAGAGGGAGCAAATCATTTGGAGGGATAGAATGCAACTGTTTGGTGTTTTTTATGCATTTTGTTTGCTTTCAACTGTGTTTGCACTAGTTGGGAATAAGTGACTAGGCAATAAGTGTAGATGTATGGATATGCTCTAATGCTCCTGGTTTACTATAAATATTTGATTTGGAATGATGTGTAATGCTGCTTTGGTTTATTACAAATTTGGGCTTGTTTTAGTTGTTAGAATTGTATGCATAAAATGGAATTGATGGATTTTATTTTTAATTCCTAATTAGTTAGTAGTAGCGTGGGGGTGAAATGGGCGCTACTAGTATTCAGGATACTAGTAGCGTGTTGTACTATAGACGCGCTACTAGTATTCAGGATACCGATGGCGTGTGGTACTATAGACGCGCTACTACTATTTCGTTAGTAGTAGCGCGGGTGACATCAGCGCTAGTAGCGTGGGTTTACCCGCAGCTACTACTAACTATTAGCTGTAGCGATACTAGTAGCGCGGGTACCCGCGCTGCTAGTAGCCATTTTACCCGCGCTGCTAGTAGCCTTTTTCCTAGTAGTGGTTCCTCAAATGACAACACATGTCTATGGTTAGGAAACTTAACCATCTTTGATTAACGAGCTATTCTAGTAGAGGCATACTAGGGACCTTTGTGTTTTGTCTATGTATTCACACATGTATCATGTTTTCGGTTAATACAATTCTATCATGAATAATAAACATTTATCATGATATAAGGAAATATAAATCACAACTTTATTATTGTCTCTAGGGCATATTTCCTGCAGTCTCCCACTTGCACTAGAGTCTATATTCTTGATTACAGTGTAATGATTCTAACACCCATGGAGTCTTGGTGCTAATCATGTTTTGCTCGTGGAAGAGGCTTAGTCGATTGGTGTGTGCAACATTCAGATCTGTATGTATTTTACAAATCTCTGTGTCTCCCTCCTTGACTTAATCACTGATGGAGTTGAAGCGTCTCTTGATGTGTTTGGTTCTCTTGTGAAATCTGGATTCCTTCACTAAGGCAATTGCTCCAGTATTGTCACAAAAAAATTTCATTGGATCCGATGCACTAGGTATTACACCTAGATCGGCTATGAACTCCTTCATCCAGACTCCTTCATTTCTTTGCTTCCGAAGCAGCTATGTACTCTGCTTCACCACGTAGATCCCGCCATGGCGCTTTGCTTGGAACTGCACCAACTGGCGGCTCCACCATTCAATATAAATCACGTATCCGACTTGCGACACTACAAAAAAATACACTTCCGTGATGATCGTGTTTGTCACGATGGGTCACGTTTTTTGTCATGCATGTACATCCATGACAAATTTATAGCCGAGAATCAAGATAGTCATACATGTCTTTGTCGTAGAAGTGTTCCATGACATTATGAAAATTATCATCATGGAAGTGTCCACTTCCATGACGATAAATCATGGCGTCCGCGAAGTGCTTTTCGTCAAGGGTGACCGACACGTGGCATCCACCGTAACGGAACGCTGTTAAGCTATCGGGTCGGGTTTTGGATCCGATAACCCGTTAACAGCCTCGACCACTGGGGATTTTCCATGTGTAAAATCATCATTGGCTGGAGGAAACACGTGTCGGCTCATTGTTGGGACAGATGTCATCCACTCATTGAATGAAGGCGCCTATGATGCGTCGACCGTGTACGGCCCTTCAAGTTTAAATGGGCGGCCCAACTAAAAACCCACAAGATTTTGTGGACCATAATGGGCGGCCCGACTAAAAACCCCATGAGATTTTGCAGAGACCATAATGGGCTGGCCCGGCTAAAGGCCCACAAGATTTCGCGGGCCATAATAGGCCGGCAGGTAAAGGCCCACAAGATTTTGTGTGCCATAATGGGCGGCCGGTAAAGGCCCACAAAATTCTTGTGGATCATAATGGGCCTACCTACTAAAGGCCCGCAATTTATTACGACATTAATGGGCTGGCCCATTTGTGAAGCCCACAAGATTTTGAGGACCCTAGTAGGCGGCCCATTAGCGGCTGCCATGTTTTGGGCCAAATCTTTGGCCCATATTTGATCCGGTCCATTAATGGCTTGCCGCGTTCCGGCCTAATAATGGCCCATATAAGATCGACCGTTAAAAGCCTCCCACTTTACGGGCCAAATCACGGCCCGGATCAGGTCCGGCCCTTTAAGAGGCTTTGGGCTCAATTATGGCCCATATCAGATTCGTCCCGTTAACTGGGCGCTAGGCTTTTGGGCCCACTTGCTAAAGGCCCATTTAGTAATTCTGCCTGATATTAGTTTCGGCCTGTTAAGGGGCCGTTTAACATTTCGGCCCTATATTAATTTCTGCCTGTTAAAAGCCCGTCATATAGTTGGGCCTAACTACGGCCCGGTTTGCATCCGGCCTGCTCGCAGCGGATATCAGAATGGGCCAAACAAGGAACGAGACAACTTAGGCTGTTAAAAGCCCGTGAATTGAATCGCACAATCATGGGTCGGGTCCATTTCGGGTTCTTTGCCGCCCCGTGAGCTATTCGACGCGTTTGAGGCCCAACCTACTTCTCAATCTCCTAAAGCCCATTGAGTTTTCTTGCGAAAAAGAGGGCGGGGTTACTCGGCCTATTAAAGGCCGAATCTACTAGTGGGCGGTTTAGCGGGGCCCATGATGCGGATCATACATCGTGATTGCATAGCGGCCCGATTATGTATCGTAATTTTACGGTTTGGACGGTTTCTTTGCGAAGAGCGGGATATATATCTGATAAAATAAGCTGCAGCATCGTGAATAAGAAAAACCTAGACTATACAATAAAAGAAATTACGGCATATTACATCCACTTTGGGCATCAAAGTTCGCCACTATGATAATAAAGCACAAGCGAATGACAGATTACATACCTTTGGGCATCAAAGATGCGCCACCGGTGCAAATAAACAAGCCGACAAAATAATATAAAAAAAAGACAACAATTCAATATAGTTCAAGAAAGGTTAGCCTATTTGTGAAACTGCGGTATAGCTTGAGCAAGATGATGAGATTGCGCTTGTTGAACACTTATATCTTCCTCACTCGAAAGATAAACAAGCGAAGACGGATGACAGGTTTTGCACATAAAAATGTCGGTCTTGACAATTCATCACATTTCTTCTTGTGAATAAAGTGACCACGATTTAAAATTGCATTAACACAATATGGTATTGTTCGAGGTCAAGACATGGCGAGGAAATGACATTGTGAAGGAGTTGGCAGCTTCACGACACCTTTGGATTCTGGATCAAGAACTCATAAGTATCAATGGTGGGTGTCTTTGTCAATTTATCCCATTTGATTGGCAAATAAAGAGGCGGTTTAAATAATAGTAGAATGATATGACATTGTTCATAGTTTAGACATTGCGAGAATATGACATTGTCTTTGTAGTGGGTGAGTTCACCACACCTTTGGATTACGGATGAAGAACGAAGCATACATGCGATTGCAAAGAAGATCACTTGCTCTGTATAGTTTGATTTACATGGTATGAAGAAGGAACTTGGTTGGCCTGGCTGAAAACTTAAATTGAGAAGGACAAACTTTTGTTTATGTACATAATAAACTTTAAACATGCAATTTGATGCAAACACCAAAATAAACAGCTATTGCAGTCATGCCTAACCAAATATACACAACAAAGTTCGGAGGCTTGAGAAGGACAAACTTACATTCTTGGTGAAGGCAGGCTCTATAAAGCCCTTGTCCATCTTGATGGGGGGTGGGGCAATTCAAGAAGTTTAGCATAGAATCTTCTTCATAAGCATTGCCTTTATTCTACATTTTGTTAAGAGTTAATATAGATGTGATAATATCTGAAAAATGGAGAATATTTAAGATAAGATGAAGAGTGATGCTACATAACCAAGTAGCTATAAATGTATGTGCAGCAATACAGGCAAAAGGCACAACCAAGAGCAATGCACAACTAAACTTCTTGATTACCAACCTTATGGTAAGAGTAAATATAGATCGATGTGTAGAAAATGGAGGGCAAAGGAAAATAAGCTGCGAGTGATGGTACATGAACAACTACTGTCAATATAAGTACAGCGATAAAGGACAACATGTACTTACAAGAACAATGCGAGCTAAAAATTCATTGTCATTGGATATATTCTACACTAATGTAACCATTCATACAGATCAGGATAATTTGGGCGAACAATTGATAAGCAAGCTATCATGCATACTGCTGTCACATAATGAACCGGTATGTATGCAAATACAGTGTCTGAGGACAGCAGGTACTAACAAGAGCAAAGCAGCGGGCAGCATATTTGCGATATCACATGTCGTTCTTTTCAAGCGAATTCTTCTTGAGCAGATTTCACAAAAAACATCCGTAAAGGCACATGCGGAAAAGTAGAAGTTCAAATTGTCATGTGATTTCATAGATAGTACCTCATCACAGGAGCGAGACCGATTGCATAACAAGGTTTTTCCATTCAATGTCTTCTAAATTTAACACGGGAGACTTCACGGAAATTCGTTTATAGACTTGCCATCAAAGTGTGATTTCCTCAGGGAACACCAATACTGCTGCAATGCTTCCTTGAAAAGCACAAGCAAGCTTTGCTCCTCATGACTATCTAGATTGACCCTCGCTTAGTTGCAACAATGTAATGTAAAACATTGATGTGTTCGATCCCAGTGAAAACAGGAAAATAATAACCATGAATAATAGCACTTACACGTAAGTTGGGCGGGAAGATGTGAAAATGGTGTTTGTCTTCACTATAATCTTCCCATGATGGGAATATATGCACGTAGTCCCTAACAACATTGAAAGAATTGTCTTTTAAAGCGGGAATAAATGGAATGGGGTTCCAATCTGCGAGGAATTGGCCGTCTCTGCGGTTGGGATAGGTCTTCGGCCCGATTGGACTTCTTTGTACTTTTTCTTTGGAGTGGGATTTTTACGTGAATGCGGCTGGTGCTATAGCAAATGAAATCGGTATACCTTTTCTTTGGAGTGCAGGTCATGTGTGGTGGGGCTAGTGGTGTGGCGATGAAGTATGGAGTGCAGTCTGCTTTGGAGTCGGTCCTATGTTTTGTGTCACTGGTTGTACATCCAATATAAGTGAAGTATTGTCTGATTTCTCTGGCAACACCACGTTTTTCAAGGACTTTCTTTGGTGCTCCTTCAGGTTCGGCAATCACCCTCTTCCTTTTGATGTCGATGCACAAGAACAGCATTTGAGTGGAAAAACATGGTATGATGGCCAGATGGAATATGTATTGATAATGGATGGGCATGGCATCTCGAGTTATATGATGAGTAAACTAAGCGAGATGGTGGTGCAACAAAGTAGAAGAAATGCAACACAACATATGCAAGATCTGCGCAATCAATAAAACCTTGCCAAATTAGAATAGGCACCTTGATGGGTGAGCAAGGACAGGCCATACGCCTTTGACTCCTTGAGGTTAGAATAGTAATTAGGATGATAATGCGAACAAGAATCAACAGGTGGGGGCGTCACGAGTTTCATTAGCTTGAATGGCACTCAATGCCTTGGTGCCAATTTTGTAAGTCATTGCGGTGTTCCACAATATTCTTACGATGCGCGAATTCTGATATTCACTGTAATTGCGTATAATATCTAAGAACCATGAAAACATAAATAGTTGTGAGATTATTTTTTTAATGCAGATGATATTCTAATATAGGGGCGCCCCTGTAAACACTTATGTGCTATAACTGGATTACGATGGCCAGAGCTCATGTGTGTTGTAATATAGTGCGATGCATTTATATAATCTTGCACAAGTACACAAAAAATAGGCTCTAGAAGTAAGGATGGCTGGCGGATGATAGGTTCATAATATCTTTGTATAGAGAGTTTATTGCCAAACCATGATAACAAGAGCACACAACAACTAGGCAGATCATAGTGTACATAACAGGGGTACACCATAACCACGATATATAAATCGGGAAAGTGGAACTGGTTGAAAATACGGTGTTGTATTGCCGCTAGTAATTGAAAGCCTATCGATCACGTACAGGCCAGCTCTATCGAACATGGTAAAGAAGAGCAAGCATATTTTGGATAATAAAATGTTGGTTGCGCAGTGCCCACACATGATGAACGAGGCGCATTAAGAATGCAACTCCCGGCTGTCTCTCGACCATTTCGAGGCGGTTGTATGAAGATCCTCGTCTCCTAACCCTTCTTCTTCCTCGTCTCTGATTCTTCCCATCTGAGAACACCCTTGCAGACGCCCGGCGGACCACGGCCCCCACCGCTGTGTTCCTCCGCCACCCCACCCCACCGCGCCCCAACACCCATCTGCGTCGAGTTTTTCTTCATTCGGCGAGGCCCCACAACCACCAGAGCCTTGATTGCACCGTGAACTCCGGCGAGCTCTGAAAAATCGTGACCCAATTTTGAAATTTAGTCTACTATGATTTAATTCTTGTGGAATATAAAAGGGGAAAACCATAAGAATTGGGAGTATAGTGTTGAGGCGTGCCATGGTGGATCTAAAGGTGCAAACCGGACAAAGGCAACTTCACAACCAAGACAAAGAAATCGAGTAAGCGATTGCGATCTATTTTCTTCTTTGTGATAAATAAGTTGAGCGAATCTGAAAGAGTACACGCCTGCAGTGCGGAGCCGTGTATGCATCTGCTGAGAATTTGTGATGCTTCTGCAGTAGCGATGGCTGTCGGTGGCGTGGAAGAAGATCTAGGAGGTGAAGCGGTGGCGGCGGGCGTGGTGGGCAAGGAGCGGTCGTAGAGGCGGTGCCGGCAAGGTGGACGGCGGCGGGGATGAAGCGAAGGGCGGGATGCAAGGATCCGGTCGAAGGCGTGGATGAGAGAGGTCGATCTCTTGTAATGGATGGCGGCATCGGGTATCAGCTCGAGCATGGTGGAGGAGGGCGGCGGTGGATGGGGTGGCGGACGGCGGTGACGGAGGAGGGTGGGGTGGAGAGGGTGTTTGGCACCCATAGAGTACGAATGGGGAAAAGGGAGGTAGAGAGGAAGGGGGGAACCATGTATTGATGGCGCTTGTCTCAAATGCGAGGAAATTTACAAACTTAGCCCTCGTTTCAAATTTCTACAACATCACAGCAACATTAGTCGGTTGGGGATAGGACGGTAATCTCGCATACACCGAATATTTGTCGACGAGAGTTTGTTTTTGGCTCCCACCGTGTATGAATATGAATCGGGGAGGAGTCGATTTGACCGAGGACACCTGCTTGTGTTTTGGCGCCTACCGTTTATGAATCCGGGTGAGAGGCGGTTACGTCACGTTTGGGTGAAATTACAAACCTACCCTATCCAAACCTATAGAAATCCAGCGAGATAGGCTTTGCGTGGCGAGGATAGGCGATAGTGATTTCCATCTACCATGATTTTGGTTTAGGACGATTCTTGGGGACTTTCCCTCTTCATTCAAATTTTGCGAGTGCCGTTTACCGTGCCAACTCAGTCGAATCCCGTTTGTATTCTACTAGCAAGAGGCCCATGCGTTGTATGGAACATCAAGATGCATTTATATGAGTTGTTTATCTTGTGGGAGGCGAAGATGAGCGAGGAAGTCCTTATCTACAAATGTGGAGAGGGGTGCGGGTATCTTTTAGCAAAATTGTCATAGTTTGCTTTCTATCCGTCAGATATAGATCAGACGGTCCATATTGTAGGATGGCAGGCACACCATCATCACCAACTCGGTTTTTTATAAGAGTAGAGATTTTTTTCGGGCGGGATCCATTTTCAATTGGAAGTACATTCTATATACATCATTTTTTATATATACTTTCAAAAGCACAACACCATTTATACATAAATAGGGTTTACAAATGGCATGATCTCAGATTCATAAGGTTCTAACCATCAATTTGGATTTTCAAATATTTGAAACCACTTTATGTTGAAATCCAATGTATGCATTCCTCGCTAACTGTCTCCAATTAATGTGTGTTTCATGTGGGTTTTTTTAACTTCTCAAACATGTATAATGTGTTTCACACACGCAACATATAGTGTAATCCCATTTAGACATTAATTGCATATAAACCATGTATTGTTTGTAATTGAAGAATCTATGGATCACCAATATTGATAAACTATATAACATTACGTGTGCCCAAATTCAAATGAATATGCATGTTTGATACACCAATTTGCGTTATGATATTATCGATGTCGTGATCTCCGGTTTAAATATTTGAATCCCCTTTAATCTAGATATTAAGTCTCATATAGCTATCACTCATGCTTATATAGGACTATCTCTCTGGACCTATACTGCGTTCATCGTCTCTCGGGTATCTCTCGTGCTACCTGTATATAGGACAATGATTTTTATCTTAAGTAACCTGCTTGGCGGTACTCTCCCTCGACCTTCATCACTCTATCTCTCTCTAAGTATATCTCGCTCCCTGCTATGTGTCTCTAACTATGATTGTCCATGTGGAATCTCCTTCTCTCACACAAACACAAAACTTTGTCTCCCGGGGTCTCATTTCTCTCTACTATTCCCATGTGTGCCACTTGCACACCCTCACTCTGAGAGAAGTCTTTCGCTCCTTAGATATGAGAACCTCTGACTCTTCCTCTTAAATATCTCTTTCTCACACACAAACACAAACTCTGTCTCCCGAGGTCTCATATTTCTCCATTGTTCTCTTGTATGTCGCTCACACACACCTCTCTCCCTAGAGATATCTTACGTTCCCTCATATATCTCTCTAGCTATCACTCTAAATCGTGAAATATCTTTCTCTCATGAGACACAAAACTACGTCTCTCTGGATCTCATTTCTCTCTAATATATGTTTGTATGTGACTCACATGCACCCTCTCTCTATCTCTCTCACACCCACACACATAACCTAGCCTTCCGATCCACTCGACTCCTATCTCCTAGCACACTAGCTAGCATCTTTATCTTTCTATTTATTTGTTTCTCCATCAACCTTCTTTCTCACCCTCACTCTTGATTCCTATCACGCACACTACATATGTTTCTCTCTAGATGCAGTCAAGTGCCCTCTCACACACATATATAACTTCACCCTTTGAACCACCCGGCGGTCATCTCCAACACCCACACTAGCTTATGTCCCTCTAGCTAGCATCTCCATCTCTTTATTTTTTTGTAGTTTCTCCGTCAACATTTCTTTCTCTAACAGAGTCTTGCTTCATATCACCCACACTATATATGTCTCTCCATACATATGCATTTATAGGTTGATCTCTTTTTGCACAATCGTTGCGCCTCACCCCTCTGCTAGCCATAGATGCATGCTTCATTACGCCACTATCTCTTAAAGACAAAAACACATGCTTTCAATTGTCGGGCCTTCTTCTTGCATTCTCACATGCATGCATATTGTCATACCGATCCGTCTCTCCCATGTCGTTGATCTTATGACTTATGTCTTCTTTTTTATCTTGATCATGCGCGCACGTGGACATACACATCCCACGTATACATGTATACCTCTCACACATGCACGTTCAAGGTCTCTATGTCTCCATACGTAGTTAATTACCCTCGATCCTAATGCCACATCGAATCGTTTCTCCTCTTTTTGTGCACATAACTTCCGTGCGGATGGGTAAAACACACACTCACTTAACAATCTCCTTCTAGCTACCCCCCACCAGCGCCTCTCACTCTTCCCTATATCCCGAAACCACTAAGACCATCCCTTTGTTTAATTCCACGCCTACATATGCACCATCGATATATAGTAGTCTTCCTCGGTGTCTCTCGAACAAACACATTCTCTCGATGTCGGCTCCTCTCTCACTGGCCGCAAGCACCTTCTCTTCCCTCTCTCACGGGCATTTTCTCTCTACGCACCCCATCGTTGGTGGCCTCTACCATACACATCACCTCTCTATGATGAAGCCATGCACACTTAAATTACATCATACAAAGGACCCTTGACACACACACATGCACACGCACACACACACGCACGCATGCACGCATCACCCCCACACACACACACACTAAGACTCCATCTCTCTCTCTCACACACACACAACACACACACACACACACCCCACACACACACACACTTAGACTCCATCTCTTACTCTCTCTCTCTCTCACACACACACACACTAAGACTCCATCTCTCTCTCTCACACACACACACTAAGACACCATCTCACACACACATCCTCAAGGCGGAGCATTTTTTCCAACCCCCCTACATCCAACATTACCCGAATGAAAAACAAAAACCTAAATTTACTTGAATAACATGGACAAATTCCACTTTACTTTAGTAGTCAGCAAACTTATCATCATACCCTTATAAAAAAAGCAGGTTGGCGATGATGGTGTGCCTGCCATCTTATGTCTGAGACCGTTATGATCTATATCGTGAATAGAAAGCAAACTATGATAATTTTACAAAAGATACCCGCACCTCTCTCCACATCATTATCTCCATAACCTCATTGCTCAGCAATTAAAAAAGGAATAAGTCCTGGAACAATCTAGCATGCATGGTGGCGCTACGCTTCTTTGGCGCCATCCATCCCCATGCCTCTGCCCATTCCAACCACCAGTCACCACCACGCTCCACTCCTCCTCGCCTTATCTCTCATCTTTCATTTTTTTGATGACATTCTCGAGATACCAGTTTTCCTATAAAATTCTCAAGATATCATTAGTTTTTACACATGGGATTACTCCTGCATGGAGTCAATCTGTCGTGTTTTGTAATAAAAAAATGCATATTGATGTTCCGTGCAATGCTGCGAGAATCTTACTTGTAATTATATAACGCATAAATCCACGAGCAGGAAGTGACATTTTTTGACACAACCACGTTAACATGGCCACGTAAATCACTAGATAAAGTAAGTACCATTATACTTATATCCCGATGCAAAGGTTGAGTACATGTCCGAAGAGTAGAATCGCTTTACACGCACTCTGTCTCTCGAATCTCTCTCTCACACACACACGATTCGTGACACCCTTAAGCGGAACACGAGTATGTTACAATTTGTGCACCAGCGGTACCGTGATGTTGCGCATTTATTTAAGCGGAAAGCGAACCCAAATAGTAGCCGCATTCATTCCCCTCCGCTGCCTCTTCTCTACTTGTTTATCGCCCGGTAGCCATGGGCGGCGAAGGTAACAAGATCACGCCATACTCCGCCGGAATGGCGCTTTAATATGGAATTTTTAGTGGTCATGCATGCATCTTTTGTGCTAGCACTCCTATATAAAGGTTGACGATGCGCTTCCCGTGTGGGCGTCTTGGCGGAGTGGTTGAAGAAAGGAAGGAGAAGGGAAGCGGGCTGTGGAGTAGCGTTTTTACCACAATTTCTTAGGAAGCGGAGTGCAATAATTGAGTAGTTTTGCAAACTACGATTACTACACACAAGCGGTTCAAAACCTATACTCCCTTGCGATTGCTGCGCTTCCAGCGTGAAGCAGTCGGTGTCACCACAGGCGTCGGTGCCGCATTAATACCAGCCAGGCGGGCGACCTCTCACTAGTGTCGGCTTTGAAGTGGCGCGCGGCTTGACGAAGCGCGCGCTTCACAAAACCTTGGCGCTTTCTGCGTCGAGGCGGCCAGCCATAGGCCTGTTTGAATCCATGGGTTAGAGTTAGTTTGAGCTAGTTGGGGCTCAAATAGCCCTAAAAGTATCCAAGCATGAGGGTTTAAATTGGAGCAAGTTGCACCGAACCCACCAAAAAACTATCACCCAAGAGGTGCTAAGCTGGAGATAGTTCTCATTGGGACCGAAAATCACTTTTCTCTCTCCATGAAGTGCATTTATTGTCAATCTAACCTGTCACCCAAACACCTCTTTGGCTTCTGATTAGTTTAGGGTTAGTCATGAGTTAGTATAACCTCTAGCTAAGTTAGAGTATCAAGCAGAGGAGCAGTATAGGACATGCAAGTTGCTCAAAGCATACAAGCAAATTCATTACATGAAAGGATTTTTTCTTTTTGAAAGCGGAGCGTGAAAGGAATTTTTAGAATGCTCTTGGCATGTCGCTAACATGTGATAGTTAACCGACCTCAATAGGCGGCATGAAGCCAGCCACTTGAACTTTGATAGAGGCGAGGAGGGAGAAGCGATACGAGCTCTTTGGATTACTAGAGATAGGTGTCGCATGGAAGCCAAGAAATATGGTGATAGCGTGGGTTAGCCATGTACTTGTATGATGTAACTACCTTTGGGCTGTCGTGTTTCGTACTCTTCGATCCATTGTGGAGATGATTGGTTAATTTTATATCGCTGAATAATATTAAATATTATGAGTGCAGATGCTCCACCACGAGGTTCCTTGCTCCTTCTCGGTGCGTCCAGGAATCTATGTTCTTCCACTCTATTTTTTTCGTGAGCTTTGTTCATCCTTTTTGCCAACTTGCGAGACATCAAAGGTGCACGTGTTATGCAAGGATCGTTCCATCTATATGAAGAACACGTGGGACTGGAACTCTGAGGCGGACATGTACCGAGGTGGACGTCTGAACTTTGAGTAATGTAAGCGCGATGAAGTGAAGTAGAAAGGCACAAATGGTATGAACATGTCGTGGCATATAGGGTGTGTTTGGTTGCGTTCTCGACTCATTGCAGAGTTGTTCCCTCTTCATGCATGCTCAACTCAACACCCCTCTTCATGCATGCTCTCTTCATGCATGCTTCTAGTGTATTTGTGCTAAACTAGTGTGGACTCATGCACCCTCCATACACTCTACCAAACACCCAAAAGTAGGTCGAGAAGGGAACTCTTAGGCGGCATTTGTCTCTTACTACGTACTACCACCACTAAATGTTATGCGTGCAATGCCTGATGATGTTATGGAGTACGTGCCTAAGTACTCTACTACTACTATATTAGTTGGAGGCACATATTAACTTTTATATTTTTTACGTGTATGCTTGAGACCTTCCAACTAGGCGTGTCTTTCTCTCCGGTCGCACTTTGTATCGTTCATACCCCTAAAGTACTACTACGTGTGGTCTCCGAGCCGAAGTGGAAGAAGTGGAGCGGCTCTACCCACGCTGTTTTTTTCTGGCTGGGCTCTACCACATTTGTTCATGTCCCACTCCTTTCGACGGCGTGGGACATGCATTACGCGTGCGTGTTTGGCACCCTTCGTCATAAGAGTTGAAGCGCTAGCATCCATCGAAATAAAATAATTATAAATCGGCAGTGATACTATTTTTTTGCGAACCAATCAGCAGTGATACTATACCACGCGGTTTCCTTGCTCCTCGATATCGAAAAGAATACTTCCGTTCGCCAACATGTGGGATGTCGACCATCTTGGTCCACTTGCCATGCATGCAGAACTCCAAGGGAGTCACCCAGGTCGTCGCGCCGCAGTAATAATGACTAATGAGCCGTCAAATCATAGGCCCACTTCCCACTTTGAAGTTGCTCGGACGAAGGAACCATCATGACTTCCTTGAATTCCGCTTCTTGAAGAAAACTACTATACCAATGATCTTTGCTAGCTCTGATGAGTTACTCCAATAGAGGCCTCCTTTCATTCATAGGATAGGAATATGAAAATCATAGGAAGTGAGATGACATGCATCTCAATTCCTATAGAGAAAAGTGATGACATTTGATGCTTAGGATAGGAATTTTTCCATTTAGTCTAGGCTAATGTCTTTGGTAATTTGCTCTAAAAACTACGGTAGTAACTAGTACTAGTATTGGTTACATGCTCGTACTCGAACCACAGACACACACACTAACTACTAGTACTACTACTTCTCACATGCTGGCAGACGTCGTCGTTCTCCTTCGGCTTTGTCTGGCGACACCCAGTGCTTGGATCTCCGCCGACCTCTCATGGCCGGTCGTGCATCCTTTTCTTTCTTGCGGCAGCGGGCATCTCTTGTCTTGAGTGCTTTACGACTTTTCCGGCTCCCCTACGTGGCTTTGGCGCCTCTTGCTCTACTGCCCATTCGGCCTTGGCATCTTCAAATTCCTCCCACATAGTTGCCCGGTCGCGAGCAGCGATGAACTCGACGCGGCGGGATGCCATCAGCTTCCCTACCATTTTGTGTGTCTTGATGCGTGGCGGCGAGGAACTTCGGCGGCGGCGGGATACCATCGCTGCCTTACCGTTAGTGTCTTGGCGCGGTGGCATGAAACGACACTTAATAGGTGAAACTCTGCGGGTGGAGTGGCGGACAACCGTATAGAGCATTGGTTTGTCAAGAGCTCAAGGACGAAGAAGCGAAGCAAATTTGGATTCCCCTTCAATCCTGGTCATTTATTGCGAAGTAAAATGCATTGGCGGTCATCGAACTTGTCTTGATAGCTCACTTTGATCATTGTATACGAGATATGGTGATTATACGGTCAACGGCTCAGCGTATAGCTCCGTGTTTGTCGGTGACCAGTCAAACAGTCCGCATCGCCTCATCGGCTCGTGTTCTTTATCTATCTATCTATGCGGGCCTACACATCGGTGAAGAAAGAAATAAAAACCAAAATTATGCGTATGTGACATTACTGTTTAGATGTTTGCTGGAGGCCTCCGCGAACACCGAGCATGTATTCACCTAGCTCAACACCATCGGTCATACTCGTGACTCGGCGCCTTGCTCATGTATATCGTCCATCACAATGACAATCTATAAAACAGCGTAGCTAGAGAGGGTACTATGGTGCGGAGTATGTACTATCGTGAGCAATCGATCATAGTGCCACTGCACACTGCAGTGTGTATACGATCGATCGTCCATTATTCATAAGTTATGTATGGTTGTGTGGTGTCTAATGGTGGTCATCGAATGCTAGCTGGCGACAAGAAGCGGTTGCATGGGCGCTTTGATTGTCAATCTTGCCGCGCTCGCTTCAAAGGCTCGTCATCCATGAGTTCACATTTACCACCACGCCACCGTCGGACCGCCCTGGCCTACGAAACCCCTTCCGCCAGCTAGCTGGCGCTTCCCGCTGAAAGCGATCACCGTCTCTCCGAGCGTCAATGCCGCATTCACCATCCTTAAGCTGCAGGTGCGGTTGGTGTGTCAGCGACATGTAGGCACGATGCGGGTTGGGCCCACATGTTAGTGAGACAACGCACCTCTTGATTAAATCCTTGGCTAAAGCGGCGTCCGCATTCACGCCCGACGCGACCTCTCACTTTGGCGCCCGGCATTGCAGCGGTCGCCGGCGAAGCGCCACCCACGCGGCATCCGGGTGCAGCGGCGCCCGGCGTTAGCGGCACCACTGGCCGCCAGCGAACCTACTCCGCTACGGCCGTCCATCCGTCTGCCAGCGGCTCATTGCCGTGCGCCCGCTATATTAACGAGCCCCAGCTCCAGCCATAGCCAAAGACCCACACTCATTCTCCTCGGTCCCTTCCTTTTGTTGGCACCACTCCAACCATAGCCTCCGGGCACTCCAAAGATCTCTTGGATGTCTTTGTCGCGAGGCGAGGCGAAGGATATCGGTGGCTCCGCTCGGCGCGCTCCAAAGCTCTCTTAGGCGATACTCTCACGAGGAGCAGGCGAAGGAGATCGCCGGGTCCCCGGCCGCCCTCCATCGCCACGACCCGCAAGCGGTAGCGGCGTCTTGTGAGCATAACCGACAGCGAGGAAAGAGTAGTACGGTGGAGTCACGACGCTCTGGTCCTAGGAAGGCCACCGCTCCTCCACTCGGTCGGCGCCAAGCTTGGTGGGATAAAAATTGGCGTGACCCGATTAGCGCTTGATGGCGGCGTGGGTAGAGAAATCTTCATAACCTTGTGCTCCGGGGAGGAGGAGGTTATCGAGGCGGATAAGGAGGAGGCAAAGGCAATGGCGGCTTTCTCGGAGTTCATGGCGGACATGGTGGTCGGGGCCGGCGATCGTTTAGATTAGGTTCTGATGGGTTTTGAAATGCGGTTTGTCGCGAAATATGTAATGAATTTCATCCGGTTTATCTGAAAAGTTCTCGAAATGTAATGAATTTCATCGGTCAATTTGAAATTTGCTTTGTTTGCACGAATTTACGTCGGTTAGTTCATATAGTTGTCGAAAGGTATGCATGCAGCATCGGATGGCATCCATCGGTGTCCTCGAGCAGATGCGGTATAAATTTGTGAAATTTGGCTGGCTGGAGATGCTAACTATCATGCTATAATCGCTAACAATCCTCCATTATTTGGCGAGGAACAATTATCCCTCGATCAAAATCAGATCGCGGTGTTTTGCGTAGAGTGTAAACTCTTGCTCACATAAAAATGGAGCAAGTGGGCGTAACCTTTGTGTACGTCATATCACTCGAACTAGCCCGCCTAACAAGCAGGAAAGCACCGCCCTGCGTCATTTTGTTACGGATTTCTGTCGATCGATCATGCGAAAATGTTACGGCCGCAAGTTCTAAAGGAAAAAGCGGCACACTTAAGTCTCAAATGCAGCGTCCGCAACTTGACAGTCCGGCTCGCCGCGCCCGCTCACCGGAGGACAGCGTTGTCTGCAATTTCAGCGACATGTGGGACCATAATTGAATAAACCGTCGATAGCGAAATCTAATCGCTCGCATGGCGTCGGCTGAGAAGAAAGCGGGGAGGAGAAGAGATCGCCGCTTGGCAGCTGCCACGGACTCCGGAAATATATGGTGATAATGTGAGGTGGGCCATGGTGGAGTCAGGACCGCTTAGAAGCCCGCTCTCACTGCCACGGCCCCTCAAGCGCCAGACTGCCCGCGCATGCATGCATAGCAAGTAGTACTCCTTATGTGGAGGAGAGAGAGGCATTGACAAGAGTCAAGGAGTGGGCTCCTGCAAGTGCAGTCTCTACGATGCTCCTAGGTATAAAAATAATTCTAAAAAGAGCATAAAAACAATTGTTTCTTAAAAAAAGAAAGGTAAAAAACATTTGAGAGGAAATAGATAGAGAGAAAGTGAGAAAAAAGGTTGTAACTTTGGGCATTACATGAGGAAGGAGGGAGTGGTGCACATGCCAAGTTCCTTTGGGCTGCCGTGTTTCACACTCCTCCGTCATAACGATGGAGACAATAGCTTTCATCAAAAATAACCAATGAATACTTCGTTGCTCGTCCTCTATATCGGAAAGAATACTTTCATAAGCCACGACATGTGGGGCGTCAACCATCCTGGTCCACACCGCCATGCACAAAATTATCTGGTCTACCCGGTGGTATCGCGGTGCCCAACCTTTCCCACTTTGTCGGTTGTTGGACGAAGGAACCATCATGACTTCGTTGAATTCGCTTCTTCAAAGAAAACTTATTGTACCACCGCAATACTGCTACCACACGTGAAGGCTGGGCGGCACCTTGTACCACGTCATATCTTGAAACCCACTAGGCCAAACTAAGCCGCCCTAGGTCATCTATTTTGGAGCGAGGAGGAATGCGTCTACTGCCGCTGCTATGATTTTTGTGTTGCACGTTCTCACGTACTTTTTGCTACGATTTTCCTACCCTATAGAACCAAATGAGGCCTGAATGTATGTGGACTCTTGTTATGCGATCGATCGCTAAGCCTATAATTTTAGGAGCAAGGGCTATTGAAATTGATCTACTAGGGATAAGTATAAGCATACCACAGGCTCATCAGCCCCAAGCGTTTCTCTTCGGTGAGTGTTTTGCAAGTATTATAGCTCGCACGGTAGCTAGCCTACTAACACCAAGAATCATCAAACAAGTGGGTTGTCCGCCGGCAAGTGTTTCTCTTCGGCCCCAACGTTTCTCTTCGGTGAGTGTTTTGCAAGAAGAGTGTTTCTTGGAGTTCTTCGTCTCCATGGGTTGGCCCGCCAACATGGTCAACTTCGTTGGTCGGTGCTGCGCTTCACAGGAGATCGCTGTCTCCGGTGGGTTGTCCTTGGCAACTCTTTGCCCTGAGTGCTCAGGGATCCATCAATGAGCTGACAAACAAAAAGCAATTGAAAGGAAACCACAATCGCAATGAAAGCAGGAAAAGAGTAGGATGTGAGAATCGATTGATTAGCCATAAAAGAAGATTCTTGGAATGAAAATATAGCCGACATAACTGATTAAGCCCACCTTTCCTTCCGATAAGTCTGAAAGAAAATATATGGCGAGAAGTATGGTAGCACAGGTGAGGTTTTATTCAAGAAAGGGAAGAAAGGGCTTGAGCAGGCGTTCGGTGAAATGATGGTTGCTTCCCCGTCAGTCAACTTGGAGAGCCACCTTACCTGCTTTCTTTGGTAAAGAGTGTGGGTTTTAATGATGTAATGGTCATAATGACTGCCACCATGTGGTGTGGCAATTGAGTCTCGACTGTATGCACCTTGCTGTGATTTGGTGGATGGTACGAACTTGGCGGGCGAATGCTTTGAACATTTCCGCGCATGTAGATAGAAGCGGCTGAACGTCATATAGGATTGCTCAATAGCTGGCGCTTTAGAAACCAAAATAGGAGAAGGGAAAATGGGGAGAAGGCTCATTAATTAATGCATGAGTTTAATTAAGGGTAGTTTTTAAGTGTAAAGTACGAGATACACATTCCTCAATCGCCCATAAAATGCATTGGTTCATGAGATTTGAGATTTGAGCCCTATAAACTTGGGAAGGGAGAAGTCACTTTTTGCTACGGTGTAAGTCCTAGTCACTTGTTGAAATCTCTAGAAAACCAAATACTCCCTCCTTTCGGTTTATATCAATGGCTTATCCTCAGTACAAATTTTGGATCCCTCTACATTTTATAAGGCTCCAATTTACAGTTTGTTTCCCATCACATGTTCAGATTCCAAGGTGGATTAAATCATTGCATGCAAGTATTAAAGAAAGAAAAATTGACCAATGCATGTAATTTATGCATGCCATGGCATTGCAATTCAATGCATTGGTAAACGCATACTTTTTGAGGAAAACAAGAGCATCAATTGGGTGCTTTTTAGAACTACAAAAGTACTCCACCACTCATCATCTACCTACCTTGGTTGGTGAGATTTTTGAATTGAGCCTTATAAACGAGAAGGAGAGAGTACTCCTTTCGGGTTTACAGGTCCTATACTACTCGACCTCCGTCTAGGTGTTTGCAGAAGTCATCTTCTGAAAACCAAATAGTCCCAAAACACTTTAGGCGGCGGTTGCATTAACTTCTACCTTGTTTCTTGTTTCTTGACATATCAACCAATAAGAGATGAGAGGTGTGCATGCTTTTAATGACTTGCAATGGCTACAGTTCATTGCATGCAATGCTATTAATTAACAAATAAACATTGAGTGACCCCGAGGAGAGGAAAGCGGTTGCTAAGCTGGCGTGGACCTATCACCGAATGAGTATCCAACCAATGGATAATGGAGTTTAATTGTTAAAAAAATACTCCCTCCTTTCCGGTTTATAGAGCTTATCTCAAAAATTTTATGTTTTCCATTTATAAAGGCTCAATTTGATTTGTTTTACCATCACATTTTCAGATTCCAAAGTAGCATTAAATCATTGCATGCAAGTATTAAGAGAAATTTGACCAATGCATGTACTTTATGCATGCATGCATTATAATTAATGTCATTGATAAACATAATTTTTTGGGGAAGCAAGAGCATTAATTAGGTGCTTTTTGCAAAACTTCTAACTGCTATTCCACCACTCACCATCTACATTGATTGGGTGAGATTTTAGAATTGAGCACTATAAACCCGGAAAGGAGAATATTATGAAGTTTGTCTCATGCAAGAACCTGGCTAGTATATCGCATGCTCCAAGGAACTTGCTTTTCATGCTGGCGTTACATGGCTACCCACGTTAAGTTAGTGCTAGGCTCTTAGCCTCGCCGAGAAGGCGAACAATGATGCTACTCCTACGCCGCCGATGTCGAATCCCTTTCTTGCATGTCCAAGTCCACCTGCGTGCGGGAAGGATAAGCGTGTAAGCAGCTTCTGCTTCTGCTCACGCGCTTTGCGTCTATGACAGAGTGAGCCCAGCGGTGGTTGTCCCTCACGTCATGCACCCCAAAAACAGAGTGTGAATAAACACGCAGGCTCGATCCAGCGAGGAGGCGTCGTGGTAATCAAATTTCACCGGTCTTGTGCGAGTTAGCCGCGACTCATCATGCGCACTTTTCGATAAAAGTCTTTTACACATTTGGGCAAATGGGCTACTTAGTATGTAGGAGTAGACATAATACGCTGCGTATGTAGTCACTTGTTGCAATCTCTA